>OY728147.1:315721636-315769136 GCA_963277665.1 Viscum album
CATTTTAAAACTGACCTTGTCCTTCTATAATATATTGAGTTGATTTTAGATATGTGGATATCTTTAGAGATGACAGGGTATTGAGTATGGTAGAGTGAATTTAACTAGTTAGAGAGTGTAAAATGAAATTTAATTATAGGTAGAAGTCATATGGATATAGATAATTCTAACCCTTAGAGTTAATGGTAAATGATCATGTCTTTTTAAGAGTTTCTCTTATGAGAGGACATCTCAGGTTTTTTATAGGTAGGAAGATTTCTCAGAGGTTCATTAAAACTTTTGAGACTCATTGGAGGATTTAAGATGTATCATATTTATTAGAATTACCAATTATTTTAGAATAAGTTTATAATGTTTTTCTTGTGTTATAGTTGATAAATTACATTCATAGTATATCTTATGTTATTGTCTTGGGTGAGTTAAATATATAATATAATACGATATTTATTCAGTGAAAAATGGAGGTTGAGCACTGTATGGAGAAGATTTTTCAAGGGAAAAACATTTTTATAGCTCAAATACAATGGATACATGGTGGTATGGTGGAACATACCTAGAATGGAGAGTCACAAATCATAGTTCATGTCTCTAAGTTGTTGTAGACATTTTACATTTCTTCCTTCATCATTTGATTCGAAAATATGGATGTAATTATTGAAATTTTAATGATATGTAAATGATATTTTTTCTTTATTTTTGTTTATATTATTTAGTGAAATATATTATAAGGTGAAAAGTTTAGAGGTTTATTTATTTGAGAAATTACTCAATAAAATTTGTAAAGATTTGAAATTGTGGTTTATCATATTCCTAAAGTATGAGGAAGTAATTTTACAATTGAAATTTTAAAATGTAAATGGTTTTAAAGATAGAACAATTTTATGAATATAGAGAATTTATAGTAGGGAGTTTTGAATTTTTTTTAGTAATTAATTGTTTAAAATAAATTTTAGTTTTATAAAAACAATTATACATATCATTTCCATAATGCAAGAAATTTTTTTCAAGCATTTATATATATTCAGCCATATGCATCAACCTAAATTATTTTTATAAGTACCGAAATTTATAAAAAGTGAGATCCATTGAATTAATTGTTCAGTGGCATATCCCTCTCAATCAAGATGATCCAACACCTTCTTTGTTTCTCACAACCTAGTCTTTGGCCCAACCAATTGTAGTTTTCGTATCTTTTTAAAAGTGGTATTTTTTGAGAATTCATAAATAGTGGGTGATACCCTTTTTTCAATGATTTTATCATAATAAAATCACACCTAACTATGAGACATTATTTTTAATTCTTATAAGAATTTATGGCATGTTGGGAAACACTTTCAACATATTCCTAGTACAAATAGATAATAGTTTGGAGGTTTGCATGTAAGCCTTAATGATTTTATTTCTAGAGTTGTGAATGTTCTTAAAGTAGATTAATTAACCCCTCTCTATCAATTATCCTCCAAAAATTAATCATTATTTTTTCTTTAATTTTATATATATATATATACATGAATTCTAGTAGGTTATTTAAATTTTTTTAGTATTATTTTAGTAATTAATCTCAAATATAATTTATGGTTAGTTTTTTTTATATTCCTATTATATTCTATGTTCTAGATACATGATATTTAAATAATAATGTTGGAGAAAATATAAATCCCAGGTGGTTTATTCAGTTTTAATTTGAAGTATTATCTGACCATAGGGTTAGTGTTTCAATGTTCCCTTTCTCTTTTATTATTATTTCATTAGTACTATTATTGGATGGTGTCTCTAACATAGTAAAGATTAATAATTAATTATTATATAATTTTTTTTATTTCTCATAATTGTAAATAAACCTTATCTTATGAATGGATATATATTGTAGTTGAAGTTGGTAAGTAGTGTGTTAGACAAGTTCAGAAGGGGAAAATGCAAAAGGTATAGCCATGGAATTTACTAGAGGTTTAAGAAAATGATTAATGTTTAGAAGTTGTGATATTATCTAGTTCCCCATTTTATTATTTCTAATATTTAAGGGTTTCGGTTTTTTATTTATCTTGTATGACTCAATGATTGTTATTCGTTGTTTTTCTATTTCCCGATATTTTGGTGTCTTGATCATATTTTCTCTTTCATTTGGTGGTGGATCTAAACACTTCTAAGTTTTGAAAATAGTGGTGAAACATACAAGTGGATTAGGATATCTACTAAAAATTTTATGTCTATAAATTTGTTTGGATTCTTCCATGAGGGAATGCGGGTTGGTGGGGCTCATCTGGTATGGTTTTGATCGTTATTTTTTGACTAGGTGTGTTTTGTTATTCAGTTTTGTTTTTTAGTAAGTGGATTCTTGTAAGGTTCTAAATATTCCTTCCCTTATAATTGTTAATTTTCTTAAGGAATTGGATTACTAGATAAGAATGGATAAGTGTGATTATATTGAAAAACTTCTGAGTTTCTTGTGGGAGTACCAATAATTAAGTAAACTTGTGATGAGTGTCCTTGTTTACTTATTATAGTAGTGCTACAATATTATATTGACCTACTATGAGTACCTTGTTGCCTATCAAGGTAGTACCACTATGTTATTATTATATCTGTAAGATATGAATTTTTTCCTTTATTCTATATTTTTTATATTATATCAATGGGGTACCCCACCCCCGTTATCTCCATATGTGGCTATCTTCTTAGTGTGACATTTCTCAGGGGGAAACCCAATATCTTGTTAGTAAGTAGGTTGACTAGATGCCAAATTTGTATCCCCATCATATCTTGACTATTGATTATAGTTTTGGATATCGTTATGGATTATTTCTAGAAATAAATATTATGTGATTTGATAGTTGATGTTTTGTGATGTAGTCATGATAGTGAATCTTATACAAGATGTTGGATATTTGGAATATTGGTATTGACATGTTGTATTTGGTTTTTGGGAGTTATATTATATTTTTTGAGGTGTGAGGGTTAAGTATATCTATATATAATGCCCTTTTATTTTTGGATTTCATATTTAGTGAGTTGATGGGTAGTTTAGTTGATTGGACTGTCCCACTCAATTATCCAAGAGTTATATATGATATAGTTTACATATTTATATACCTAAATAGTTAAGTGATGAAAGAGTAACCAAAGGTAACTCAAATCGTGGTAAAACTGTGATCTTTTCCATGAAATAAATATGTAGATATATGGTTATTATTTTAGTGACAGAATAATAAATAAATATCCTTATTGAATTATTGGTAAAAAATTATACACTTATAATAAATTCATTTTTATGGATAAAAATGATAATGAATATAATATCAAGTATATATTTGAGATCTATTTTTGAAATAAAAAATATAAAAGTTAGTAGAAAGTATTCATGGAGATATGCAGTCCATCGACACCACTAGATCCTAACATAATGAGGAAACCCTCAAAGCTATTCCCTTTCCTTCAAGATGATTTCGAAAAAACCTTGTTAAAATTATAAATGGTTTCATCTTTTATCCCCTCTACCATTTTTATTCAAATGGGTTCCTATAATTTCATTCATGGATGAAGAATATATGGGGTTTTTTAGATTTTGGTTCATTTTGTAGGATTTTTTATTGATTTTCAGCCTAGTTTAGCATCTAATTACTTCATATTTGGGAGGGTTCAATTCTATAATGTTTTTGTAATACCTCTAGATAATTTTGGGGTTTTTCTAGATTTCTAGAAGGTGATTCAAATTATAAATGTTTGAGACACTTTGTGTCACATATTGAAGGCTTCTATATGGATATTTTCATGTGATCTTTATATTCTTTGACGACTTTAAACTGCCAATTTTTCATATTATTGTGGGTTTTATAGACTTCCCATTCATATTTTTCAACCCAAAACTTTTTAAAAAATAAATTCATTGTAAAATAAGGATTATAATTCTTATCTATTATTCAATAATGAATCTCTTAAGGACATTTTTCTCATGATTTTATTGAAATCTACATCTCAATAGATATTTCCCATTCAATATAAATAAAAAATGGATCATAAGTATATTTTCAAAATATATGATTTTATGATGTTCCATTTTATTTATTTAATTATAATCATTGAAGGCATATTTGATACACTACAATCTAGTGGGGCCCTGCTATGTTACAAAAGATGATGTTGGGCTAACAGAAGATGTTCTACCAATAAAAGACACTGCCATTAGTTATGCCAAGAGGAGGGGAATTTATTCTCTATAAAAAATATTGGTTGGTTAAAAGTAAAGGCTACATAAATGAGAGTTATAACTAATAGTAATTTTTTAATTTTCATTCACACATAAAATTTGGTAAGGATTTTACCCATGGTATGGCTTGTGAACTAGTTAAGAAATTGAATCAAAGTGGGACTGATCGAAGGTGTTAAGCTGTGATTTCATCTTTCAAACTTATGGAATATCATTTGAGGGAATTTTATGTCTCATAAGAGGATTAAATTAAAAAAATATTATTATAAATATTTTTTCAATGAATTTGAGGTGGAATTAAAATATTTGTTTCTAAAAAAATTACTAATGAATCAATTTAGTAGCTGGTCTCTATAAAGGAGGAAGTACATTCAAGAACTGTGAAGAAGGATGGACCAACGTTTCCTAAATTAAAGGAATTTAATTAATATTACTTGAATACTAAATAAAAGACCCATATTTCTAAATAATAAATTATCTATATTTATTCATCATTATATGGTATCACAGTGATTTATGTAATAGGAATTTAAGGAGATAGAACAATAGTGTAAAAATACTTATTTTCCCATATTCCAAATCTTATTAATAAACGGGTTAAAAAACAATTATGGATGTATATGGTTATACTTTGGTGTTGAAAAACAATATAATACCAAGGGAGTATTATAGGTAAACACAAAGATCATTCAATAAGATATCTTTAAGAAAATAACATTTTAAAATCAAGACACCAGTAATATTGGAAGTGTATGAATAAAATAAAAAAATTATCAATGAAGAATATAAAATTTCATGTTACACAATTGTTATTCTTAACGGGGGTAACATGATAAAATAATTGGTGAGAACTCTATAAAAGTGTATTCCTCTAAACATAAAAATGATTTCATTATTTAACATGACATTGTAATTAACTTTTCAATTTAAATTATAAAGATAACACTTAATGAATATATCAAGGTTAATAATTTTATTCTCATTAGATTAAAGGAATCTATTTTAAGGGGTCCATTAGAATATATTAAGTAACTTAGTTGGAAATAATTTTTATCCTTGACATTTTATTTCACTTAAGAGGGATTGTATTTCATGTTTCATATCTTTCAATCTTTTTTTCACTATTGTAATGATGTTTTCCCTAAAAAATAACGGAGGTTGTTTAAGAAAATACCCCTCCCCATCTAATTAAAAAATTTAAATGGTATTAAATTTGTTTCATGGTATTGAAATAAGATAATTGGTCTTAATAAATCAGATAAGTTTAAAGTATTATGGTAACCAATTCATATAAAGATACAAGATAATAAATATAATAAAAATGAAAGTGTTAATGATATTATGCCTGAATAATATTTTCTTAATATATATAATCGGGTTTGTGTATGTAGAAAATAAGTTACAAAATAAACATGAAAATATGGATTTTTTATAGAGTGGTTGAAAAATTGAAGAATATTAATAAATAACAAACAAGTCATAAAGGTATTTAGTTTCAATGGAATTATTTTAATGTAATATGGTTGTGTGGACTTTATTTTACATTCATGTAATCAATATTATTGGGTATGTTAATGATCGTGAAATAATAGGTCCACTAGTCAGATAGAATATGGATATGGAATTTATCCTGAAATAGTTGTTTTATATATTTTGAAAATTCATTATTAATAATAACTCAAATGAGTTCAATAACAATTTTACTTATCTCCTCAATGTGTTTAGAGATTCAATAACAATCTCATGTACTATAATGATAGTATATATATAAAAGAGAAAATCCTTAGCATAAAGTAGAATAAGAATGATCATGGAGAGTCCATAACTACTTCTTTGAAATCTAAACAAGGTGTTGTTCTAGAGGGTAAATGTTACCATTGTGATAAGATGGGCCACCATGAATTCCTGAAGGATAAATGATTCCTTCTTAGATATTCCATTACATGTATTTATGTTACATAAATAAATTATTCTATTTTAAAAGTCCATATTAAAGTAACAATACATTATAAAATATTTATTAATATGTATAAGAGTTCATAAATTAAAAAAACGTTGATAAGGAGTTTTGGTGAACAATATCTGAGAGTTCCAGAATGGGTTATTTTTATATAAAGAGGTTTTTAGCTACCCTATTTTATGGGATATGATTGATGAATTAATTTTCTGGGTTTTATTCTTAATCTATTTTGTGATAAGTAAAATTGATTTTTTGTATTAAAAATGGGGTTTTAATGGAATATGTTTTATTGGAAGGACATGGTCTATGTTCTCATAATATTTGATGTAATAAAGTATGAATAAAATAGACTAAAGTATTGAGAAATTTTTTTATGAGTCTGAAAAAATATAATTTATTCATATATTAAAAACAATTATATTTTAAATATTTTTTTAATTTTTTCTCTAAAGAAAAATTGTATACAATTTAATGAATTCATATGAGATGTGACTTTGATTTTTTTTTGTTTTTGAAAATTCCAGAAAGAAAAATAAGAGTTATTTTATATAGTGAACAAAGTGTTTGTGTATTTTGATTATATATTTTGAGAAAATATATGTTCTGAGAGACTATTGGAAGTTAATATAAGGATTTTAGAAGCAAAAATTAAAACAATCAAATGAATATTATATAAATGTTGATTTTTATATACTAATTTAATCTAAAACAAAAGTAATCATTTATATCTTAAACACTTGAAAATATTTTTGTATATATATTTGTAATGTAAAAAAATTAATTTAAGATTTGTTTTTTTTCTTTCCAATGATCATAAATAAAGTTCGTAATTTTTAAAATTATTAGATATGTTATAAGTGTAATCCATTTTAAATCAAGTAATGTTATTTGGATTGAAATTTCATGTTATATATTGGTTCCGTATAACTAACATTATTATATAATTTGGGATTCCACATTATTTATATTATTATATATATATATATATTATTCTTATCACATATTTTATTTTCTTATACAAACTCTATTTGATAATTTCATTACAAAATTTTTGACATCGATAGATTATAGAAGTCCCCAATATAATATAAAACTATGAATTTCATGAAAATATTCTTAAATTATTTCTTGTTGTATAGAATTTTTTTTCATAAGATATAAATAATTTAAGGTTAACATTTTTTTGGGTTTATAATAATTGATATTTCTTCCCATGAAGTTTAAATATAGTGATCTCTAAGATTTTGAGATCATGAGGGTTAGACTTGCTAGTATGAATTCTGCATACTATGTTTCATTAGAAATTATTATTTTTGAGTATATATAATGGAACTTGAACTTGATAGAATTATTAATATATTTAATGAATCACATACTTAGATCCATGATAAAAATCATATATTTTATACTCATATAGAATTATCTGGAATCAGGTGTGTTGTAATTGGTATGATGTTAATAAAATGATCAAGAAATGATTTTTCCCTTCTATGTTATGGAAAGAGATATCTCTAAATATTTCATTGAAATAAAATTGAATAAATAAAATTCATATACATGGTTATTAAAAGTAACTTCATCTTAGTATTTTAAATAAATATAGATCAAGAATTAATGGATGACGAATCTTTTATGCATCATGCTTAATATGATATTGGATGAAAAAAGAATTGCATTACATAGTTATTAATCATTTGATGGTTGAAATTTCATTCACTTTCCTCTCCCTAAATGGGGATAATAATATGTTTCTATATACCTCTATTAGTTTTTTGGTTGGAATCACTACCATTTATAAATAGGCATATGGGTCAACACACTAAGTGATCCAAAGTATCATCAAAATTTAGTCAAATATTATTTATTATAATAAAAGTAATCTGAGTTTTTATATTGAAATATATTTGAGTTATGTCAATCATAATTTAATATTAATATATTTTTTATCCAAAATAATGGATTTGGGGTATAGTTATCATAATATTCACAAGTTCTCTTGTCAAGGATAATTAAACATTTAGTTATTGTGAGACAAATAAAACTAAATAAAGCATCTAAAATTAGGTTTTTATTTATTCTAATAATTAATACATGAATGTTTTTAATTATACCACATAGATAATTATTTATTCAATAAGTGATAAATTAAATAAATATTAATTGACACCATATTTATTAATGTATTAATTTAATAATAAATATTAATATTTTATAATAAATTAAATAATTTTTAATTACATGGCTCATCATGCCCTTACCTTAGATTTCTGTTTTATATTATTTATTTATTATCCATTTATTTATTTGTATGATTTTGGGATAAGTTCCTAATTGGATTTTTTAGTTTTGTACTTTTCAGATGGGTTTTTCTATGTGTATGATTAGTGTGAATATTTTGGAAGGAAACAACATGGACACTTGTGTAGATGGAATTTTTAGTTCATTTTATTCTTGCAATTTTTTCTTTCATGGTTAGTGTGATTTATCCCAAACTGTGTGATACAAAGGTGTAACCAAATAGATATCTTGGGGTTTCTAAGACATGGTGCTTGAATTCAATATAGTTTGAGGAAGCCATGCATAAATCATGTGGGGGTTTCTTCATCTTGACATACCCAACTAGAACAATTGATGCACAGTTTATTAGACAGTGAGGATAGCCCGTGTGCGGGTTTTTGGCTTCCAAAGGATGAATCACAGTTGGCGCATAGTTTCTAGACTGTCCATCTTATCCATTCGATGATCCCTTATCTTCCAATAGGGTGTACAAAGTTAGGCCACACATTTTGCAAAACTATGCCTCCCAACTATGCGGCTTTCCCAGATTCTCTAAAATTTGAAATTAAAAGTTTTCCCATATTGTGTATTAAACTCAATTCAACACCCCTCCTCCCCCATTAATTTGAACGGCCCCTTTAGATCCTATAGAGACCTCCCCTCCCCTACTCCTTGGATATTTTGTGTGTTCCTCTTCTATATTTAGTGGATTTATCCTTTAGTAATCATTATTATCCATATTATTACTTCTATCTCTTGTTTGTTTGTTCTCTCATGGATTTTTTCTTTCTTGGAAAAACCCTAGAAGTTGAGGTATAATGTTGTCTTAGTTATTATTTTGATCTAGGGTGTTCAGTTTGGTTCTTGGGTCCTTAATTTCAAATTCTTGGAGTTCGGTCTCATTCACACATCGTTGAAGTAGGTGTTTCCATCCATTTTATTTTAAAAACAATCCATGTGATTCTTTATCTTTTCTAAATCAATTTTCAATATTTTATCCATGCTTGTGGTTTTCTAAAGTGATTTTTTATGTCTTTTCTGTGGAATTGGTTTGGTATAAAATTATTTTTTTAAAGGATTTATATGGTAATTATTATATATAACCAATTTATATTTATGATAGGACTTAAATAAAATTTCAAGTGGACTTGAAAATGTATATTGGTGTTTTAAGGCGTTTTTTGTACTGGTTTATGTTTTGAAAAAGCTGGTGAAAGTGGAATGATGCATATTTGATACCTCTTGGGAATGAATGTAACTATTTTTTGTTTCCCTTTGAATGAACCTTTGAAATTCATATAGATGTTCAAAAATATCCTAGTGTGATCTGTGTGTTCCTATATGTGCACAGGGTGAACATATATACGTGTTCATGAATATAGAATATGAATTTCATATGATGTTCATTTTCTAAAAAATTGTATTCCTTGAATGTTTTATCAAATTCTAAATGTTTTATTAAATGGTCTATTGGTTTTATAAATTTCTTCTAAATAACTTCTCGATTTTCAAATGTATCCCAAATAATGATTTTAAATCATTCTTTCTATAATTTGTTTAAAATCCTTTTTTAAACATTGAGTTTCCTTTTTTCACATTGAAAATATATTTGGATAATGTACATGAATTTGGAAATGGTTTTTGGTATTTGAATTGGTTTTAGAAGTGTAAAATAGTTTTGTATTAGAAAATGGATTTTTTTTGTTCTATTTTGTGATGTGTTTTGGTTTTTGAGATTAGAATGTTGGTTTAAGGTGTTATCCTAGTTGTTTTTTGGTTTGATGTTGATTGGGTTTTTTGTTTTTATGTTTTTTTGATAATGTCATCCAGAAATCTCCCAAATCATTATAATTAGTCTCTGATAATTGTTGAACCTACCCAAACTCCCATTAGAGTGGTGGAGTCAATCACTTCTCAGTAGTTTCCTATTTTCTGTGTTGATCTAGGTCCACTAGAGGCAGTGGAGTGGCTTGAAGGATTTGAAAGTGTGTTCTTTTCTTTATGAAATATATAAGTATTGTGAGTGTGAGTTGATTTATTTTTATTTGAGGAACCTGTTTTGGACAATTGGAAAGTGATTTTTCCATTATTATTTCAGGTTATAATGACTTGGGTATCTTTTATAATAATTTTTTCAGTTTTTTATCCCTGACTAGATGAACGTGAAGAAAGTGGACGAGTTCATAGATGTTCATTATGGTCAGAAAATGTTTAAGGGGTATGATGAACACTTTAAGAATTTGGTTCCAATTTCTTTAGAGGTGGTGTTGAGTGATCTGTATAAATCTTTTCCATTTTTGTGGGTTATTCATCCAAATATCATGGTTTGAGTTATTTTAACCATGAAATCCTTATTATTAATTTTTTTGGATGAGGTGTTCTTAGCTGATCTAGTTTCCAGAGGTTATATAGGGCCCCAACAATAAATATTATGTATTATTGAGATATGTAAATAATTTGAATTTAGTTCACATCGAGGATCTTTTTTGGTTTAGAGATTTAGAGAATAATGTCAAAACTTATACATAACATCTTTAATATTACAAGTAGACACTTCTAATCACTATCCATTTTTTTCCAAAAAGAAAAACTCTTTAAAAAGAAATATTACATCGTTTCATGTTTTAATAATATATCTTTTCCTTGATCTTATCATTGAATCTATTCTTCTTTAGGTCCAATGAAAATTTTTCAAAACACAGTATGAGCATAAAAATCTCAGTAAGGGATACATAATTAAATAAAACTTTTAGTCTTGGGATAACATGAAAACCTTGAATACATTATCATAAATTTATACTTTTCACCTTTATGAAGTAGTAAATATACTTCACTAAATATAGTCTCCTTAAATACCCACTTTTTTCAAATATATTACCATAATTTCCATAGAAATAAACATATAGCATATAAAGGTAACTTTGGACATAAACATACTCAAATGGAATGACCATACGGTCGACTTCCACACATATCACTAAATGGAATAGCCATATGACTGACTTCCATACCCAATGAATTGGAGGTTATAATGTTACCACTCATCCTTGGTTTATCACAGAACCACCCATCATTTGGTTCATCATGTAACCACCATCATTGTTTTATCACGCAACCACCCATCAAATGTCCAAGTACCCTTATATAATCATATCACATAAAATAATGAAAATATTATAATTTCAGCAATAAAATTTCATTTTAAATCACAAGAAATCATTTCAATATATTAAAATACTCAATCCATTTCAAAAATAATTTTCAATACAAAAACACCCAAAAGGGAAATAAATGTTTCTTTTCCTCTAAAAAAACAATAAGGCTTATAGAGGTATCCAAATATCAAATAACGGTTTTGGTGGCAAAAAGGTTGTTGTCGCCAGATATGTTAAAAATATTCATTTTGAAGTTTAGTAAAACGCTTCTTCAAAAAAAAATATTCTAGTTGAATGAAATTAAAATTCAAAGGGTTTTATTATACACCGTATAAAATAAGAAGGTGTATATTTTCAAAATATGCCTCAATGAAAGGATATTGAGACGAAGTCCCTTACCTTAAGTCTAACTTGTCACATATGTTCCTTGTTCTTCCTGAATAATAAAATAGAGTTAATTTCAACTTCATTTAGAAAATTATTCATTTTTATTATTCATTTTATATCACTTATTACCATGATAGAGAAATTATATAATTATTTAAGTTGATATCAGTCATTTTGTCAATATTTGGTACTTGAGTAAAAAATGAGCTTGTTTTGATATAAATCGTACATGTAGTCAAAATTACATCATCTCCATAATGATATTAATGATTTAAAAATCATATATATCTATTATATATGTATTTATAGTAGTCCATAACATTTGGAGATAAGAAATGAAATTCACTATTAAAGGAGACTGTAGGTCATACGTACACATGAACGCTACATTCATTTCATTGTCATACTAAAAGAATAATAATCAAATGATATAAATTTATATTATAATAACAGTATTATATTTATTTCACTTATGTATCATAGGTTTAATAAAACCACCCTTTGTAAATTCTTTGTATAACATGAATGATTCATATCACTTTAAGGGGGCAGTAGTCCGCACTTCCTCAAATGAAATTATCGTATTTACACATCATAGAAATCTAAAAAGAATTTTTTAAATATAAATTAAAGAAAATAGGTACAATATAAATATACTATATATCTTATATAAATACAGTTCTATCATAATGGCCACCATGAGAGGAGGTAGGGTGAAATCAAACAATCATCGTTTCGTGAGGCAGTATTTCTCCATACACAAAAAAAAGTATGTTCGTATGCATTAGATGGAGGTGTGCATAAGTGTAGTTAGAATCTTTCTCAAAAAAATATACAAATATATTTATGATATTGGTGTTTTCATGTAATAAAATCATAATAATATCATAGGTAGTGGATAAGGAAAATAAAGCAAAGGATCTTGAGAGAAGATGTCACCTCTAAATCGGGTAAATCCTTTTGATTTGAGCCTAATGTCTTTCTTGAATTTCCTTCTACCAAAGGTAAGGATTATAAGAGGAAGGGAGGGATATTGGGAGATTATTTTATCAGAATTTAGATGATACAAGGTGATTTAGAGGTGTGATTAAATGGGTATAGGTGGTGGCCTTTCATAAGAGGGAGGAGGGGAACTTTAGGAATCATTGAAATAATAATTTATTAGAAATTTAATTTAGATTAAAATTGGTTAAAAAATAATTTAATTCTAAGATAAGATGATTTTGGTTCTAATACCCATCATAAAATAATTTTTAGACAAGTATTGAATATTTTTTATCCTTATATTTTTTGTTTAACCATTAATTTACCCTTTTTAATATTTCAATAATATCATGTTATTTACATAATGTGGGTTAATGTAATTACCATATCATGTCAAACGACCCAAAAAAATTATTTATGTCATATTTTGACTTAACTTAACTATTTTTTCAAATAATAGGTTTTTATTAATTTAATATCATTTAATAAACTATTTTATATTTTAATTTATGAATTATGTCAATTTTGTACACTATTCAAACTTGAATTTTTTATAAATTCATAACAACGTGATTTCTTATAAAAAAAGGCATTAACTAAAAAAATAAATTTCAAAATCATCCATAAAAAACAGGTATAGCATCAAAATAATGAAATTTATTTTATTTTCAAATTTATAATATCATTTATTGGAATCATTTATTAATGAATCAATCACTACATCATCATTATGTCATAATTCAATTTATTTATTTAATATATAAAAATTATAAATAAAATATCATGATATAAAAAATATTTTTATATTTATAATGAATATTTATAGTTGAATATATCAGTTATATAACTCCATATAAAATTTTTTTTAGTAAAAGATACATGTTTATGTTATATTTCTCTTTACATAAAGTCAATTAATATAACATTTCATTATCACTCCCAAATGGATCCATTGTAACACCCCGAGCTTCCATGATACGCTTCTCTTTCAATAATGCAATAGCTTGCATTGTACGCAAGTTTGAGTTCTAACACACCGCGACTAATCAAAGTAGCAGTTATGAATAGTAATACCTACTTTTTAAAATTATAGAAATTTTATATTTCAAAATGGACTTCATTTTTGTATTCGTAATATCGAAATTATCCTAAGTTGAATTTTTTGTAATTTTCTGAGAACTTCCATTTTTTTATGAATAGTGAAAAATACTTAAAACAACTTTTTTAATAAAAATAATTTATAGTGATAAATTATACTATTTAGTGGTTTTAAAGTATAATTAGAATATATTTTTACCATTTTATTCAATGGTGTTCATTATAATTAATTTCACATTGAAATTGGACATAAACAATTGTCAATCTTTTGATATATATTGTTTCTTAAAAACACGCTATTTGTTGTGACAGCGGGAATTAGTTATAAAATTAATTAATGCAACTTATATGTTTGTAATTTTGTAAAATATACATCATTTTTGAATTCAGAATATCAATTATATCTTAGGCTGAAATTTTGGAATTGTTCTGAAAAACTTCAATTTTTTATGAATAGTGAAACCACTAAGTGATAGTTAAAAAATTGATTTTTCGTTTAAATGAAACATTACCACTTCTGTGATTTTATTTTTAAAAATCTGACATAAATGGTTGTCATTAGGAAGTAAAATTTGGTTCAATGGTATTATAATAATTTTTTGGTGAATAGTAACTTTTAAGTTTAATTAATCGCGATTAAAGGTAATTAGTGAAATTTAAGGTAAAAATGATATTATAAAAATATGAAAATACAGTTACACTTGTCCTACCCCTATTGGATGAGCCATGTCCAACCAATACAATCCATGGGTCAACTTGGGGACCCCATGGAGCCACTTTGGTAGGAAAATGGCATTAAAAACTTTTTATTTAATGTTAAAATAAAAATGTCACAAACATGAGTTGTTTTACTAAAACAATTTTTAAATGGGGTTATACAAGTCATATTTTTTACCATAAATATTAATTAGAAATATAAAAAGGTTTCCTACATCATGATAAATTTCTATAATTTTTAGACATTAAATAAATTAAATTATTTATGACACCATGATGATGCAGCGATTACCTCATTAATTAACGATTTAAATAAAATAAAAAGATAATGTAAAATATAAGACTTACACTTGCCAAAAACCTATTGTATGAGTATATTTAGAACCCTTATCACCTTATCCTCTATTTATATAAGTGTGGGACCTTTAAAATCCTAAACTCATTATATAATAAAGTAACATTTCATGACTTTCCAAGAGTGCCCCGTCTCTCCTCTTATAAAAGGCCCCCACCACTACCACCTTACTCACACCATCAAAGCCTTTTGGCTTGGTCACACTCTGCCCAAATACTCTATCAACTTCCCTATATTACTCCTAGAAGCCTCACTTTGGGCATAATTCTTCCCAAGGAAGCCTTTGGCTCAAATCAAAAAAGAGTTACCCAATTTTAAGGTAATGTCTTCTCGTATGTTATTTTGATTTATTTTGATTCTCCAACCCCTTAAACTCTTTTTATTCCTTTCTATTGTAACAAACCAAGTATATTCAATATAATAGGATGTTTTTATAATAAGTATTTGATTTAAACTTACACACACTTTCGTCTAATGGTTAAAGAACATACTTTTTCTGTGGTTGGAAAATTTCTGCCTCACGAAATGATGATTGTTCAATATTCTTTTAACACCTCTCATGGTGGCCATTATGATGAAACTATTTTTATATATGATATATATTATGTTTGTTTTCCTTATGATTCTGTATTTTTCATTTATGGCATACCTTTATGATTTCCATTATGGGTAAATGCGATAATTTCATTTTAGGAAGTGCGGACTACCGCCCCATCAAAGTGATTTGAATCGTTAATTCCATATGTGGGATGTATAAAGGATGGAGTAAATGGTATTATACATTATATTATACTGGAATTATATTATAACTTTATATAATTATAATTTAATTCCATTAAATACGAAATATAAATGAAAGTAGCGTTCATGCGTATGTACGGCTTACCGCCTCCATGAACGGTGCATTTCATTTCTTACCTCTAAATGTTATGTAATATTATAAATGCATGTATATACTGGATATATATGATATATATGAAATCTAAATCATTAATATAATTTTGGATATAATGGATATTTCACCACATGAACAACTTGTAATTATAAGAAGTTTATTTTTTACTCAAGTACCAAAGATCGACAAAACGACCGTTATTAACATAAATAATTACATAATGTTAATAACATGGTAATAAGTGATATAAAAGGAATAATAAACTTGAAAAAGGTTCTTAAGAAATTATGAATTAACTCTAGTTTATTATTCAGGAGGTTAATGAACGGTTGAGTCAAGTCGGAGATGAGGTAAGGGAACTTCTTAACCCAATTTCTATTCTTTGGGTTAATCTCATACTTTCAAATTATGTCATGATATTATTATGTTATATATTGAATTTGTACTTTATTTATGTGTACTTATAGTGAATACAAATAATAGATTTATTTTATTTAAAAAAATGATATTTTTAAGGGACTTCGTCTCAATCTCCTTTCATTGAGGCATATTTTGTTTTATACACAACTTTCTTTTATACGGTGTATAAACCCCTTTGACTTTTACTTTTATTCAAAAGGAATCTTTTTATACGAAGAGTTTTTACTAAAAGACAAAAAGAATTTTTTTTCTACGTATGCGGCGACAACGACTTCTCCGCCGCCGTGACTATTATTTGAGTTTCGGCTTCCTCTATAAGCCATAATTTTTTTAAATGAAAAATAAATACCAATATTTAATTTTCCATAATTTTGGTATTGAAAATGGTTTTGAAAGTGTTTTTTATTATATCAATGTGTTGTATTGATATCTTGTGATTAAAATGTGGAACTATTATGTTTCCTTTATGCATGTTTTATGTTATACGATTATGTTATGGTTTATGATATGTTTAAACCTATTCATATGAAGAATGCATTGGACTTAATAAGTGACGGGTGGAGCCCGCTATAGCTCCTCGATGCATCGGTAGGTCTCATGAGACAAACTTGTGTCTTGGCATGAGGCCTTGACAAAATCTTATTTGTAGTCTTGGCACGAGGCTTTGGCTACGTGGTTATGATAGTCTGGCATTATGCATTCCATCATTATGAAAGTGGTTATTGATATTGTCTGTGATTATTCGACTAGTAGAATGTCCATGTGAGTAAGTAAATGGCATTATTTAATTTTATTTTTGCCATATTATGATGAAGTTCATGTTTAAAAGGGCTTTTGTTTTAGTTATACATTGCCTTAAATGTTAATGTTTATTTATGAAAGCTTCCGCAATATTGTTATCCTTACTGAGCATCTGAGCTCACCCCTTCCAATGTTTTAATTTTTCCAAGATGTGAAGAAGTATTTTATGAATGACCTGAAGGGATAATATGAGGGGATATGAAGACAACATGTTCTTTTAGTTTTGTATTACTTTATGATGTAATGTAAACTTATGAATGTTTCTAGTGTTTCAAGGCTACTAAACTAATCGGTCTTTAGAGACTTGATCTTTGTGATCATGCCAATGTTACGCAATAATGCACCGACTCTGGGTAACTGGGGTCGGGGTGTTACAGTTGGTATCAGAGGCAGTTTAGTACTAACCTTGGAAGCTATATTTAGATAAACTCTAATTAGAGCACATAGCCCTAAGATAGACTTTGAATATTAGTATCGAAGAACTTCCTCGAATTTTGGTATTATAGAGATTTTGTGTGTTTTCCGAGCAATACATCCCTGTCTGGATACGAGCAGGTAGAGGTGGCTCTAGCACAGATGTACCTAGGGGTAAAACCTGAAAACATCGCTTTGAGCTAGACTCGAATGGGAACTGGTGCACGACAGCGGGTCTTGCTACACTCTTGGTTACGACACTCCCGGGGGATATGCTTAGGATAATTCTCATTTTCTTTACAAACCACTATGAGGGGTTATGAGTATATACTTCTTCAAAAAAAAAATTTATGATTATGTATTATATCCATAAACCGTTCAATTTACATTAATTATTTTACAAGTTTATAATTATTCTTTGCAATTCATAAACTAACCTAGTTTATGCCATTGTATAGAAATGGCGCCCAGTAGAAGGAATGTGAACTCCATCAATACGTATGATCCAAAGAGTAAGAAGGATCATATTTTTCACGGTATTAAGCCAACATTTAGAAGGGAAATAGTCTACCATGTGCTCTCAACATATGAAGAAATAGTATCATGTCTTAATAATATAAGTAAAGAATTATCTGAGTCTTATGGATTTGAAGGGAATAAAGAGAAGAAAAGGATGGAAGAGAGAGTTCAAAGAGCTTTTCTTAGAAAAATACTTTCCACATGACCATCAAGCAGATATGGAAAGACAATTTCTGAGTCTGAGGCAGAAGGAGGATGAGAATGTCGCAAAGTATGAGGCCAACTTTACAAGGTTAGAGTGGTATGATTCAGATTATATACGTAACCCAAGAAGTAATATTGATCGTTTCTTTGATGGGTTAAAACCATTTCTCCATCGAGCTTTAGTATCACAATATTTCTCAATATACGAAGATATAGTCTCGTGTGCTATCATGACAGAAAAGGAATTCTCTAAGTCTTATGACAACAAAGTAAATCAAGAGAAGAAGAGAATGGCGGAATAAGAGACAGATAAAGGGTAAAAGGGAAAGAAGGATTTTCCATTATGTGATAATTGTGGGAAGAATCACCCCAGTACTTTCCTAAAAGGAATGGGATTTTGTTATAAATGTGGAGAAAAAGTTCATCAGGCTCGTGATTGCAAGGAAAAAAAAGAGGCTATCAATGTTGAATGCTACAATTTTAGGTAAATGGGGAATTATGCAAATGAATGTACTAAGCATCGGGAAAAATTTCCTCAGAAAAGGCCAAGGGATCAAGAACAATCTTATACTGTTACTACAGTTGAAGTGGAATAATTAATGTATTGGTGCTTTTGGACTCAAGGATTATATTATGGTTATAAGAATAATGTGATATATATAAGGATTATACTACATTACTTGTTGTTTCATTAAGGTTTTAATATGATTAAGGTTATCATCGTTTTAGTATGTGACAATAATAGAAACTTTACTTTGTTTGGGGAATCTGATTTTACAATTATTTTTGGAATTTAGAGACCTTTTGGAGAAATTCTGGACAGAGGTATTTTGGATAACTGTAAAGGTTGGAATGAATTAAATTGAACTTTGGATAGTATTATTTAAGGTTAAAACATTTTAGAAGATTATTTTTGGAATATTATAATACTATTCTTTTAGGAAAAGGACAACCTATAGGTCGAGAGATAACCCGTCGCGTCGGACAAAGTTGTAGGAATCCAACCCACAACCATAGTGCGATATGCCTTTATTACCTACCACTAGCCTACAGGAAGTCCCTGGTTATTACAAAATAGTTTTCCTAATCTAAATGGTATGTGTTACTATTTGGAACCTTATATAATTATGATAAATAGAATATTTTTGAGTTCTATTAACTTTTGGAGTGAAAGATGGGTTTGTGGTAAAAATTTATTAAAGAATGAAAGTCTACATGACAAGTAAGTATATTTCCTTACGTTCATAGTAAATCTCCTAAATAAATTCCTCAACTTTATTAAAGGTAACTTAAAACAAAAATTTTGTCGGTTAACTTTTCCAATTGGGGAATCAATGACCATTTAACCAATCACAAGTTTGTGATTTTCTTGTAGTTAACTTTCTCCTAATCCTGTTTTATACAACTCTCCATCAGACCATGATGGTTTGTTTTTCCCCCATATCTATATTTTCATAGAATCCTAGTATGGGCTATCTCGGGTGACCTTTTTACTTCTATTTATTTCTTTTAAAGTTATATTTTTATTAACCTTATTTCCGATTTGGGTTTTCCACAAAGGTATTTTCTATTTTCAACCTTTTATTTTCAAAGAAAAATTTCAAATTGCGAGGACACAATTTATTGAAGAATGGAAGAATGTAACACCTCGAGCTTCCACGATATGTGTCTCTTTCAATAATGCAATAGCTTGCATTGTACGCAAGTTTGAGTTCTAACACACCGCGACTAATCAAAGTAGTCGTTATGAATAGTAATGCCCACTTTTTAAAATTATAGAAATTTTATATTTCAAAATGGAATTCATTTTTGTATTCTTAATATCAAAATTATCCTAAGTTGAATTTTTTGTAATTTTCTGAGAACTTCCATTTTTTTATGAATAGTGAAAAATACTTAAAACAACTTTTTTAATAAAAATAATTTATAGTGATAAATTATACTATTTAGTGGTTTTAAAGTATAATTAGAATATATTTTTACCATTTTATCCAATGGTGTTCATTATAATTAATTTCACTCTGAAATTGGACATAATCAATTGTCAATCTTTTGATATATATTGTTTCTTAAAAACACACTATTTGTTGTGACAGTGGGAATTAGTTATAAAATTAATTAATGCAACTTATATGTTTGTAATTTTTTAAAATAGACATCATTTTTGAATTCGGAATATCAATTATATCTTAGGGTGAAATTTCAGCATTGTTCTGAAAAACTTCAATTTTTGATGAATAGTGAAACCACTAAGTGGTAGTTAAAAAACTGATTTTTTGTTTAAATGAAAAATTACCACTTTTATGATTTGATTTTCAAAAATACGACATACATGGGTTTCATTAGGAAATAAAATGTGGTTCAATGGGATTAAAATAATTTTTTGGTGAATAGTAACTTTTAAGTTTAATTAATCGTGATTAAAGGTAATTAGTGAAATTTACGGTAAAAATGATATTATAAAAATATGAAAATACATTTACACTTGTCCTACCCTTATTTGATGAGTCATGGCCGACCAATAAAATCCATGGGTCAACTTGGGGACCCCATGGAGCCACTTTTGTAGGAAAATGACATTAAAAATTTTTTATTTAATGTTAAAATAAAAATGTCACAAACATGAGTTGTTTTACTAAAAAAACTTTAAATGGGGTTATACAAGTCATAGTTTTTACCATAAATATTCATTAGAAAGATAAAAATATTTCCTACATCATTATAATTTTTTTATAATTGTTAGACATTAAATAAATTAAATTATTTATGACACCATGATGATACAGCGATTACCTCATTAATTAACGATTTAAATAAAATAAAACGATAATGTAAAATCTAAGACTTAAACTAGTCAAAAACCTATTGGATGAGTATATTTAAAACCCTTATCACCTTATCCTCTAAATACATAAGTTTGGGACCTTTAAAATCCGAAACTCATTATATAATAAAGTAACATTTCATGACTTTCCAAGAGTGCCTCTCCTCTCCTCTTATAAAAGGCCCCCACCACTACCACCTTACTCACACCTTCAAAGCCTTTTTTCTCGGCCAATCTCTTCCCAAATACTCTATAAAATTCCCTCTCTTACTCCTAGAAGCCTCACTTTGGGAATAATTCTTCCCAAGGAAGCCTTTGGATTAAATCAAAAAAGAGTTACCCGATTTTAAGGTAATGTCTTCTCTTATGTTATTTTGTTTTATTTTGCTTCTCCAACCCCTTAAAATCTTTTTATTCCATTATTTTGTAACAAAACAAGTATCTTAAATATACAAGTATGTTGTTATAAGAAGTATTTTATTTACACTTACACATACCTTCATCTAATGGTTAAATAACATACTGTTTCTCTGGTTGGAAAATTTATGCCTCACGAAACGATGATTGTTCAATATTCTTTTAACACGTCTCATGGTGGCCATTATGATGAAACTATTTTTATATATGATATATATTATGTTTTGGTTTTCCTTATTATTTTGTATTTTTCATTTATGGAATACCTTTATGATTTCCATTATGGGTAAACGCGATAGTTTCATTTTAGGAAGTGCGGACTACCGCCCCCTCAAAGTGATTTGAATCGTTAATGCCATATGTGGGATGTATAAAGGATGGAGTAAATGGTATTATATATTATATTATAATGTAATTATATTATACCTTTATATAATTATAATTTAATTCCATTAAATACGAAATAGAAATGAAAGTAGCGTTCATGCGTACGTACAGCTTACCGTCTCCATGAACGGTGCATTTCATTTCTTACCTCTAAATGTTATGTAATATTATAAATGCATTTATATAATGGATATATATGATATATATGATATATAAATAATGAATATAATTCTGTATATAATGGATATTTCACCACATGAACAACTTGTAATTATAAGAAGTTTATTTTTGACTTAAGTACCAAAGATCGACAAAACAACTGTTATTAACATATATAATTACATAATGTTCATAACATGGTAATAAGTGATATAAAAGGAATAATAAACTTGAAAAAGGTTCTTAAGAAATTATAAATTAACTCTAGTTTGTTATTCAAGATGTTAAAGAATGGTCGAGTCAAGTCGGACACGAGGTAAGGGAACTTCTTAACCCAATTTCTATTCTTTGGGTTAATCTCCTTCTTTAAAATTATGTCATGATATTATTATGTACTATATTTAATTTGTACTTTATTTATGTGTAATTATAGTGAATACATATAATATATTTATTTTATTTAAAAAAAATGATCTTTGTAAGGGACTTCGTCTCAATCTCCTTTCATTGAGGCATATTTTGTTTTATACACAACATTCTTTTATACGGTGTATAAACCCCTTTGACTTTTAATTTTATTCAAAAGGAACCTTTTTATACGAAGCGTTTTTAGTAAATGACAAAAAGAATGTTTTTTCTACGTATGCGTCGACAACGACTTCTCTGCCGCCGTGACTATTATTTGAGTTTCGGCTTCCTCTATAAGCCATAATTTTTTTTAAATGAAAAATAAATACCAATATTTAATTTTCTTTTATTTTGGTATTGAAAATGGTTTTGAAAGTGTTTTCTGTTATATCAATGTGTTGTATTGATATCTTATGATTGAAATGTGGAAATGTTATGTTTCCTTTATGCATGTTTTATGTTATACGATTATGTCATGGTTTATGATATGTTTAAACCTGTTCATATGAGGAATGCATTGGACTTAATAAGTGATGGGTGGAGCCCGCTATAGCTCCTTGATGCATCGATAGGTCTCATGAGACAAACTAGTGTCTTGGAACGAGGCCTTGACAAAATCTTATTTGTAGTCTTGTCACGAGGCCTTGGCTACGTGGTTATGATAGTCTGGCATTATGCATTCCATCATTATGAAAGTGGTTATTGATATTGCCCGTGATTATTCGACTAGTAGAATATCCATGTGAGTAAGTAAATAGCATTATTTAATTTTATTTTTTTCATATTATGATGAAGTTCATGTTTAAAAAGGCTTTTTTTAGTCATACATTTCCTTAAATGTTAATGTTTTTTTTTAAAACAGGTGCAATTTATTAATGAGAGAAAGAAAGAAGGCTACAACAATCTAAAAGAGGGAGACATATTACAATCTTTCTCGTAATGAAGAATCGAGTCATCAGGCAAAGCATCCAACCAGGTAATGGCCTGATTGACTCCAATATTGGCCAGACTATCCGAAACCATGTTTGCTTCACGGAACACATGTGTAACAATGTAGGAGAGATCCGCAAGCAAAGTAAGGCATTTCATCCATCTAGAGGTAAGTGGCCATGCGAGGTGCACCACCCCTTTCCAAATAGCTTGGACCACAGTGGTAGAGTCGCATTCAATCCAGATTTTGTTCCAACATTTTCTTGGCATAATCCACAGCATGTATGACGCCCAACATTTCAGCTTCCAAGGCCGATGCCGTACCGCATCCGCTGTAGAAGCAGCCAAGGCATCTGCCAAGAAAGTCTCTGAAGATGGCGCCGCATCCTGCCGGTCCCGGGTTACCCCTAGAAGCTCCATCAACATTTACTTTGATCCAGCCTGGAAACGGGGCTTGCCAGAAGACCTCAAATGTACGTCGAGGTTGTCTGTAGGACCCCACAATCCGAAGGCGACGAAGGATCTCGAAATCACCAATGGAATTGTCACAATGATCCTTCTGAAGCAAGGCGGCATCCTTGATGGCAGTAAGAATACCTATTTTACCTGCATTGAGATTGAAAGAGCAGTTATTGTGAATATAATTATTACGGCCAAACTAGATCACATGTAAAAGCTCTGCCACCGCAGCCAAATAGAGGTTCCTGATTTGTTTGGAAAAGTCCCCATTCACACATTGTTGGAGTTGAGAGTTTATAGTGCTAGGGAGAGTCCATCTGCAACTAAAAATGTTAGAAATGTAATTCCAGAGAGCTGCAGCTGTAGCACAAGATAAAAACAGATGGTTAGCATCCTCACGGTGTTGATTGCACATATAACATTTAGAACATAGAGAAATCCCAAAAGTTTGAAGGCATATATCAGTAGGGACTCTATTATGCCCAACACGCCAAATGAGGGTGAGGCGCGAGGGCTTAATCCAAGACTTATTAAAATTTTTCAACCAAGTAATATTAGAAACAGAATCATTAAAATTTTGATTGTAGAAACGTTTCGAATCAAGAACGCCATTAGCAGCAGGTTCCCAGATAAGAAAATCATCAGTGTTAGAGAAAGGATAGTTGTCAATAATGTGTCTAATATTGTCTGGAAGGGTGATGTCATTATCATTGACAACCTCTCTTATAGAGGAAGTGGTGTTCTCAAGAAGAGTGGTGGGCGTAAGCATAGAGATTAAAGGAGTACCAGTCCAGTTATCGGTCCAAAAATTCAAGGAGGAATCAGCACTAACAATCCACCTAGAGTTGTTCATTATTTTGATAAAAGAGCGTCTAATGGAAGGCCATATGGAAGAAGTGATGTATCCCAGGTTACCATTTCTAATTTTGGTGACAAATCTCTTCTTAAGAAAGACTAAGGAGTCAGAGTTGCTGTGAATCAGGTTCCAAGTCATTTGAACTTGTAAAGAATCATTAAAAAGCTTAATATTCTTGATACCAAGGCCACCTTTATCTAAAGGTTTACAACAAGAGGACCAGGGAATGGTGACAAGCTTTCTTTCAATCGTACTGCCTGTCCACACAAAGTTTTTGATGCAAGCATTGATTTTTTTGAGAAGGCTGGCGGGCCAGCTATAGACCATCATTGAGTAAACCATCTTGGAAACAATAGTTGACTTAAATGTTAATGTTTATTTATGAAAGCTTCCGCAATATTGTTATCTTTACTGAGCATCTGAGCTCACCCCTTCCAATGTTTTAATTTTTCCAGGATGTGAAGAAGTATTTTATGAATGACCTGAAGGGATAATATGAGGGGATATGAAGACAAGATGTTGTTACATTTTTGTATTACTTTATCATGTAATGTAAAACTTATGAATGTATCTAGTGTTTCAAGGCTACTAAACTAATCGGTCTTTCGAGAATTGATCTTTGTGATCATGCCAATGTTACGCAATAATGCACCGACTCTGGGTAACTGGGGTCAGAGAATTATAGTTGGTATCAGAGGCAGTTTAGTACTAACCTTGGAAGCTAGATTTAGATAAACTTTGATTAGATCACGTAGCCCTAAGATAGACTTTGAGGATTAGTATAGAAGAACTTCCTCGAATTTTGGTATTATAGAGATTTTGTGAGTTTTCCGAGCAATACATCCATGTCTACATAGGAGTAGGTAGAGGCGGCCCTGGCACAGATTTACCTAGGGGTAAAACCCAAAAACACCGCTTTGAGTTAGACTCAAACGGGAACTGGTGCACGACAATGGGCCTTGGTGCACTCTTGGTTACGACACTCCCGGGGGATATGCTTAGGATAATTCTCATTTTCTTTACAAACCACTATGAAGGGTTATGAGTATATACTTCCTCAAAGAAAACATTTTTTATGATTATGGATTATATCCATAAACCGTTCAATTTACATTAATTATTTTACAAGTTTGGAATTATTCATTGCAATTCATAAACTAACCTAGTTTATGCCATTGTATAGAAATGGAGCTCAGTAGAAGGAATGTGAACTCCATCAATACCTATGATCCAAAGAGTAAGAAGGATCATATTTTTCACGGTATTAAGCCAAAATTTAGAAGGGAAATAGTCTCCCATGTGCTCTCAACATATGAAAAAATAGTATCATGTGTTAATAAGATAAGTAAAGAATTCTCTGAGTCTTATGGCTTTGAAGGGAAGAAAGAGAAGAAAAGGATGGAAGAGAGAGTTCAAAGAGATTTTCTTAGGAAAATACTTTCCACATGACCATCGAGCAGATATGGAAAGATAATTTCTGAGTCTGAGGCAGAAGGAGGATCAGAATGTCGCAAAGTATGAGGTGAAATTTACAAGGTTAGCGAGGTATGATGCGGATTATATACGTTTCCCAAGAATTAAGATTGATCGTTTATTTGATGGGTTAAAACCATTTCTCCGTCGATCTTTAGTATCACAATCTTTCTCAACATATGAAGATATAGTCTTGTGTGCTATCAAGACAGAAAAGGAATTCTCTAAGTCTTATGACAACAAATTAAAGCAAGAGAAGAAGAGAATGGTGGAACAAGAGAAGGATAAAGGGAAAAAGGGAAAGAAGGATTTTCCATTATGTGATAATTGCGGAAAGAATCACCCCAGTACTTTCCTAAAAGGAATGTGAGTTTGTTATAAATGTGGAGAAAAAGGTCACCAGGATCATGATTGCAAGGGAAAGAAAGATGCTATCAATGTTGAATGCTACAATTGTAGGTAAATGGGGCATTATGCAAATTAATGTACTAAGCGTCGGGAAAACTTACCTCAAAAAAGGCCAAGGGATCATGGAAAATCTTATATTGTTACTACAGTTGAAGTGGAATAATTAATTTATTGGTGCTTTTGGACTCAAGGATAATATTTTGGTTATAAGAATAATGTGATATATATAAGGATTGTACTGCAGTACCTGTAATTTCATTCAGGTTTTAATATGATTAAGGTTATCATATTTTTAGTATGTGACAATAAGAGAAACTTTACTTTGTTTGGGGAATCTGATGTTACAATTGATTTTGGAATTTGGAGACCTTTTAGAGAAATTCAGGACAGAGGTATTTTGGATAACTGTAAAGGTTGGAATGAATTAAGTTGAACTTTGGATAGTATTGTTTAAGGTTAAAACATTTCTGAATATTATTTTTGTAATATTATAATACTATACTTTTAGGAAAATGACAACCTACAGGTCGAGAGATAACCCCTCGCGTCGGACAAAGCTGTAAGAATCGAACCCACAACAATAGTGTGACATGCCTTTATTACCTACCACTAGCCTACAGGAAGTCCCTGGTTATTACAAAATAGTTTTCCTAATCTAAATGGTATGTGTTAATATTTGGAACCTTATACAATTATGATAAATAGAATATTTTTGAGCTCTATTACCTTTTGGAGTGAAAGATGGGTTTGTGGTAAAAATTTATTAAAGAATGAAAGTCTACATTAAAAGTAAGTATATTTCCTTACGTTCTTAGTAAATCTCCTAAATAAATTCCTCATCTTTATGAAAGGTAACTTAAAACTAAAATGTTGTCAGTTAACTTTTCCAAATGGGGAATCAATGACCGTTGAACCAATCATAGGTTTGTGATTTTCTTGTAGTTAACTTTCTTTTAATCCTGTTTTATACGACTCTCCATCCGACCTTGATGATTTGTTTTTCCTCCATATCTATATTTTCATAGAATCCTAGAATGGGCTATCTCGGGTGACCTTTGTACTTCTATTTATTTCTTTTAAAGTTATATTTTTATTAACCCTGTTTCCGATGTGGGTTTTCCACAAAGGTATTTTCTATTTTCAACCTTTTATTTTCAAAGAAAAATTTCAAATTGTGAGGATGCAATTTATCGAAGGAGGGGAGAATGTAACACCCTGAGCTTCCACGATCCGCTTCACTTTCAATAATGCAATAGCTTTCATTGTACGCAAGTTCGAGTTCTAACACACCGCGACTAATAAAAGTAGCCATTATGAATAGTAATACCCACTTTTTAAAATTATAGAAATTTTATATTTCAAAATGGACTTCATTTTTATATTCTTAATATCGAAATTATCCTAAGTTTAATTTTTTGTAATTTTCTGAGAACTTCCATTTTTTTATGAATAGTGAAAAATAGTTAAAACAACTTTTTTAATAAAAATAATTTACAGTGAGTAATTATAATATTTATTGGTTTTAAAGTATAATTAGAATATATTTTTACCATTTTATCCAATGGTTTTCATTATAATTAATTTCACTTTGAAATTGGACATAAACAATTGTCAATCTTTTAATATATATTGTTTCTTAAAAACACGCTATTGTTGTGATAGCGGAAATTTGTTATAAAATTAATTAATGAAAATTATATGTTTTTAATTTTGTAGAATATACATCATTTTTGAATTCGGAATATCAATTATAGCTTAGGGTTAAATTTTGGCATTGTTCTGAAAAACTTCAATTTTTGATGAATAGTGAGACCACTAAGTGGTAGTTAAAAAACTGATTTTTCGTTTAAATGAAACATTACAACTTCTGTGATTTGATTTTCAAAAATCTGACATACATGGTTTTCATTAGGAATTAAAATGTGGTTCAATGGGATTGAAATAATTTTTTGTGAATAGTAACTTTTAAGTTTAATTAATCGCGATTAAAGGTAATTAGTGAAATTTAACGTAAAAATGATATTATAAAAATATGAAAATACATTTACACTTATCCTACACCTATTGTATGATTCATGTACAACCAAGACAATCCATGGGTCAACTTTGGGACCCCATGGAGCCACTTTGGTAGGAAAATGACATTAAAAACTTTTTATTTAATGTTACAATAAAAATGTCACAAGCATGAGTTGTTTTACTAAAACAATTTTTAAATGGGGCTATAAAAGTCATATTTTTTACCATAAATATTCATTAGAAATCTAAAAAGATTTCCTACATCATGATAATTGTTTTATAATTGTTAGACATTAAATAAATTAAATTATTTATGACACCAGGATGATGCAGCGATTACCTCATTAATTAACGATTTAAATAAAATAAAAAGATAATGTAAAATCTAAGACTTACACTTGTCAAAAACCAATTGTATGAGTATATTTCGAACCCTTATCACCTTATCCTCGAAATATATAAGTTTGGGTCCTTTAAAATCCGAAACTCATTATATAATAAAGTAACATTTCATGACTTTTCAAGAGTGCCCCTCCTCTCCCCTTATAAAAGGCCCCCACCACTACCACCTTACTCACACCTTCAAAGCCTTTTGGATCGGCCAACCTCTACCTAAATACTCTCTCAACTTCCCTCTCGTACTCCTAGAAGCCTAATTTTGGGCATAATTCTTCCCAAGGAAGCCTTTGGATCAAATCAAAAAATAGTTACCCGATTTGAAGGTAATGTCTTCTCTTATGTTATTTTGTTTTATTTTGCTTATTCAACACCTTAAACTCTTTTTATTTCTTTCTTTTGAAACAAAACCAGTATATTAAATATACTAGGATTTTTTTATAAGAATTATTTGATTTACACTTACACACACCTTCGTCTAATGGTACAAGAACATACTGTTTCTGTGGTTGGAAAATTTCTGCCTCACGAAATGATGATTGTTCAATCTTCTTTTAACACCTCTCATGGTGTCCATTATGATGACACTATTTTTATATATGATATATATTATGTTTTTTTCCCTTATGATTCTGTATTTTTCATTTATGTCATACCTTTACGATTTCCATTATGGGTAAACGTGATAGTTTCATTTTAGGAAGTGTGGACTACCGCCCCCTCAAAGTGATTTGAATCGTTAATGCCATATGTGGGATGTATAAAGGATGGATTAAATGGTATTATACATTATATTATACTGGAATTATATTATACCTTTATATAATTATAATTTCATTCCATTAAATACGAAATAGAAATGAAAGTAGCATTCATGCGTACGTACGGCTTACCGTCTCCATCAACGGTGCATTCCATTTCTTACCTCTAAATGTTATGTAATATTATAAATGCATTTATTTACTGCATATATATGATATATATGATATATAAATCATGAATATAATTCTGGATATAATGGATATTTCACCACATTAACAACTTTTAATTATAAGAAGTTTATTTTTGACTCAAGTACCAAAGATCAAAAAAACGACCGTTATTAACATAAATAATTACATAATGTTCATAACATGGTAATAAGTGATATAAAAGGAATAATAAACTTGAAAAAGGTTCTTAAGAAATTATAAATTAACTCTAGTTTATTATTCAGGAGGTTAAATAACGATCGATTCAAGTCAGACATGAGGTAAGGGAACTTCTTAACCCAATTTCTATTCTTTGGGTTAATCTACTACGTTCAAATAATGTCATGATATTATTACGTTATATATTGAATTTGTACTTTATTTATGTGTATTTATAGTGAATACACATAATAGATTTATTTTATTTAAGAAAACGATCTTTTTAAGGGACTTCTTCTCAATCTCCTTTCATTGATGCATATTTTGTTTTATACACATCTTTCTTTTATACGGTGTATAAACCCCTTTGACTTTTACTTTTATTCAAAAGGAACCTTTTTATAAGAAGTTTTTTTACTAAACGTAAAAAATAATTTTTTTTCTACGTATGCGTCGACAACGACTTCTCCACCACCGTGACTATTATTTGAGTTTCGGCTTCCTCTATAAGCCATAATTTTTTTTAAATGAAAAATAAATACCAATATTTAATTTTCTTTTATTTTGGTATTGAAAATGGTTTGGAAAGTGTTTTTTATTATATCAATGTGTTGAATTGATATCTTGTGATTGAAATGTGGAAATTTTATGTTTCCTTTATGCATGTTTTATGTTATGCGATTATGTTATAGTTTATGATATGTTTAAACCTGTTCATATGAGGAATGAATTGGTCTTAATAAGTGACGTGTGGAGCCCGCTATAGCTCCTTGATGCATCGGTAGGTCTCATGAGACAAACTAGTGTTTTGGCACGAGGCCTTGACAAAATATTATTTGTAGTATTAACACGAGGCCTTGGCTACGTGGTTATGATAGTCTGGCATTATGCATTCCATCATTATGAAAGTGGTTATTGATATTGCATGTGAGTATTCGACTAGTAGAATATCCATGTGAGCAAGTAAATGGCATTATTTAATTTTATTTTTGTCATATTATGCTGAAGTTCAAGTTTAAAAAGGCTTTTTTTAGTTATACATTTCCTTAAATGTTAATGTTTATTTATGAAAGGTTCAGTAATATTGTTATCCTTACTGAGGATCTGAGCTCACCCCTTCCAATGTTTTAATTTTTCCAGGATGTGAAGAAGTATTTTATGAATGAACTGAAGGGATAATATGAGGGGATATGAAGACAAGATCTTGTTGTAGTTTTGTATTACTTTATGATGTAATTTAAAACTTATGAATGTATCTAGTGATTTAAGGCTACTAAACTAATCGGTCTTTCAAGACTAGATCTTTGTGATCATTCCAATGTTACGCAATAATGCACCGACTCTGGGTAACTGGGGTTGGGGCGTTACAGTTGGTATCAGAGACAGTTTAGTACTAAACTTGGAAGCTAGATTTAGATAAACTCTGATTAGAGCACATAGCCCTAAGATAGACTTTGAGGATTAGTATAGAAGAACTTCCTCGTATTTTGGTATTATAGAGATTTTGTGAGTTTTCCGAGAAATACAACCCTGTCTGGATACGAGCAGGTAGAGGCGGCTCTGGCACAGATGTACCTAGGGGTAAAACACGAAAACACCGCTTTGAGCTAGACTCGAACAGGAACTGGTGCACGATAACGGTCCTTGCTGCACTCTTGGTTACGACACTCCCGGGGGATATGCTTAGGATAATTCTCATTTTCTTTACAAACCACTATGAAGGGTTATAAGTATATACTTCGTCAAAGAAAACATTTTTTATGATTATGGATTATATCCATAAACCGTTCAATTTACATTAATTATTTTAAAAGTTTGGAATTATTCATTACAATTCATAAACTAACCTAGTTTATGCCATTGTATAGAAATGGCGCCCAGTTGAAAGAATGTGAACTCCATCAATACGTATGATCCAAAGAGTAAGAATGATCGTATTTTTCATGTTATTAAGCCAACATTTAGAAGGTAAATAGACTCCCATGTGCTCTAAATATATAAAGAAATAGTATCATGTGTTAATAAGATAAGTAAAGAATTCTATGAGTCTTATGGCTTTGAAGGGAAGAAAGATAAGAAAAGGATGGAAGAGAGATTTCAAAGAGATTTTATTAGAAAAATACTTTCCACACGACTATCGAGCAGATATGGAAAGACAATTTCTGAGTCTGAGGCAGAAGGAGGATGAGAATGTCGCAAAGTATGAGGCCAAATTTACAAGGTCAGCGAGGTATGCTGCAGATTATATACGTAACCCAAGAATTAAGATTGATCATTTATTTGATGGGTTAAAACCATTTCTCCGTCGAGCTTTAGTATCACAATCTTTCTCAACATACGAAGATATAGTCTTGTGTGCTACCAAGACAGAAAAGGAATTCTCTAAGTCTTATGACAACAAAGTAAAGAAAGAGAAGAAAATAATGGTGGAATAAGAGAAAAATAAAGGGAAAAAGGGAAAGAAGTATTTTCCATTATGTGATAATTGTGGGAAGAATCACCCCGGTACTTTCCTAAAAGGAATGGGAGTTTGTTATAAATGTGGAGAAATAGGTCACCAGGCTCGGGATTGCAAGGGAAAGAAAGAGGCTATCAATGTTGAATGCTACAATTGTAGGTAAATGGGGCATTATGAAAATTAATGTACTAAGCGTCGGGAAAACTTACCTCAGAAAAGGCCAAGGTATCAAGGACAATCTTATACTGTTACTACAGTTGAAGTGGAATAATTAATGTATTGGTGCTTTTGGACTCAAGGATTATATTCTGGTTATAAGAATAATGTGATATATATAAGGATTGTACTGTAGTACTTGTTGTTTCATTAAGGTTTTAATATGATTAAGGTTATCATATTTTTAGTATGTGACAATAAGAGAAACTTTACTTTGTTTGTGGAATCTGATGTTACAATTGATTTTGGAATTCAGAGACCTTTTAGAGAAATTCTAGATAGAGGTATTTTGGATAACTGTAAAGGTTGGAATGAATTAAGTTGAACTTTGGATAGTATTGTTTATGTTTAAAACATTTCTCAAGATTATTTTTGGAATATTATAATACTATACTTTTAGGAAAAGGACAACCTACAGGTCGAGAGATAACCCGTCGCGTCGGACAAAGCTGCAGGAATCGAACCCACAACCATAGTGCGACAGGCCTTTATTACCTACCACTAGCCTACAGGAAGTCTCTGGTTATTAAAAAATAGTTTTCCTAATCTAAATGATATGTGTTAATATTTGGAACCTTATACAATTAAGAAAAATAGAATATTTTTTGAGTTCTATTACCTTTTGGAGTGAAAGATGGGTTTGTGGTAAAAATTTATTAAAGAATGAAAGTCTACATGACAAGTAAGTATATTTCCTTACGTTCTTAGTAAATCTCCTAAATAAATTCCTTAACTTTATGAAAGGTAACATAAAACAAAAAATTTGCCGGTTAACTTTTCCAATTGGGGAATCAATGACCGTTTAACCAATCACAAGTTTGTGATTTTCTTATAGTTAACGTTCTCCTAATCCTGTTTTATACGACTCTCCATCAGACCTTGATGGTTTTTTTTTCCTCCATATCCATATTTTCATAGAATACTAGTATGGGATATCTCGGGTGACCTTTGTACTTTTCTTTATTTCTTTTAAAGTTATATTTTTATTAACCCTATTTCCGATGTGGGTTTTCCACAAAGGTATTTTCTATTTTCAACCTTCTATTTTCAAAGAAAAAATTCAAATTGTGAGGACGCAATTTATTTAAGTATGGGAGAATGTAACACCCCGAGCTTCCATGATACGCTTTTCTATCAATAATGCAATAGCTTTCATTGTACGCGAGTTCGAGTTCTAACACAGCACGACTAATCAAAGTAGTCGTTATGAATAGTAATACCCACTTTTTAAAATTATAGAAATTTTTTATTTCAAAATGGACTTCATTTTTGTATTATTAATATCGAAATTATCCTAAGTTGATTTTTTTTTTAATTTTCTGAGAACTTCCATTTTTTATGAATAGTGAAAAATACTTAAAACAACATTTTTAATAAAAATAATTTATAGTCATAAATTATACTATTTAGTGTTTTTAAAGTATAATTAGAATATATTTTTACCATTTTATCCAATGTTGTTCATTATAATTAATATCACTTTGAAATTGGACATAAACAATTGTCAATCTTTTGATATATATTGTTTCCTAAAAACACGCTATTTGTTGTGACAGCGGGAATTAGTTATAAAATTAATTAATGAAACTTATATGTTTGGAATTTTGTAAAATAGACATCATTTTTTAATTTGGAATATCAATTATAGCTTAGGGGGAAATTTTGGCATTGTTCTGAAAAACTTCAATTTTTGATGAATAGTAAAACCACTAAGTGGTAGTTAAAAAACTGATTTTTCGTTTAAATGAAACATTACCACTTCTGTGATTTGATTTTCAAAAATCCAACATACATGGTTTTCATTATTAAGTAAAATTTGGTTCAATGAGATTAAAATAATTTTTTGGTGAATAGTAACTTTTAAGTTTAATTAATCGCGATTAAAGGTAATTACATAAATTTAAGGTAAAAATCATATTATAAAAATATGAAAATACCTTTACACTTGCTATACCCCTATTGGATGAGTCATGTCCGACCAAGAAAATCCATGGGTCAACTCGGGGACCCCATGGAGCCACTTTGGTAGGAAAATGACATTAAAAACCTTTTATTTAATGTTAAAATAAAAATGTCACAAACATGAGTTGTTTTACAAAAACAATTTTTAAATGGGGTTATACAAGTCATATTTTTGACTATAAATATTCATTAGAAAGATAAAATGATTTTCTACATCATGATAATTTTTTATAATTTTTAGACATTAAATAAATTAAATTATTTATGACACCATGATGATGCAGCGATTACCTCATTAATTAACGATTTAAATAAAATAAAAAGATAATGTAAAATCTAAGACTTACACTTGTCCAAAACCTATTGGATGAGTATATTTCGAACCCTTATCACCTTATACTCTAAATATATAATTTTGGTACCTTTAAAATCCTAAACTCATTATATAATAAAGTGACATTTCATGACTTTCCAAGAGTGTCCCTCCTCTCCTCTTATAAAAGGCCCCCACCACTACCACCTTACTCACACCTTCAAAGCCTTTTGGATCATCCAACCTCTGCCCAAATACTCTCTCAACTTACCTCTCTAACTCCTAGAAGCCTCACTTTGGGAAGAAGTCTTCCCAAGGAAGCCTTTGGCTCAAATCAAAAAAGAGTTACCCGATTTTAAGGTAATGTCTTCTCTTATGTTATTTTGTTTTATTTTGCTTCTCCAACCCCTTAAAATCTATTTATTCCTTTATTTTGTAACAAAACCTGTATGTTAAATATACTAGGATGTTTTTATAAGAAGTATTTGATTTACACTTACACACACCTTTGTCTAATGGTTAAAGAACATACTATTTCTGTGGTTGGAAAATTTCTGCCTCACGAAATGATGATTGTTCAATCTTCTTTTAACACCTCTCATGGTGGCCATTATGATGACAATATTTTTATATATGATATATATTATGTTTTTGTTTTCCTTATGATTCTGTATTTTTCATTTATGGCATACCTTTACGATTTCCATTATGGGTAAACGCGATAGTTTCATTTTAGGAAGTGCGGACTACCGCTCCCTCAAAGTTATTTGAATCGTTAATGCCATATGTGGGATCTATAAAGGATGGAGTAAATGGTATTATACATTATATTATACTGTAATTATATTATACCTTTATATAATAATAATTTCATTCCATTAAATACGAAATAGAAATGAAAGTAGCGTTCATGCGTACGTACGGCTTACCATCTCCATGAACGGTGAATTTCATTTCTTACCTCTAAGTGTTATGTAAAATTATAAATGCATGTATATACTGGATATATATGATATATATGATATCTAAATCCTGAATATAATTCTGTATATAATGGATATTTTACCACATGAACAACTTTTAATTATAAGAAGTTTATTTTTGACTCAAGTACCAAAGATCGACAAAACGACCGTTATTAACATAAATAATTACATAATGTTCATAACATGGTAATAAGTGATATAAAAGGAATAATAAACTTGAAAAGGGTTCTTAAGAAATTAAAAATTAACTCTAGTTTATTATTCAGGAGGGTAAAGAACGGTTGAGTCAAGTCGGACATGAGGTAAGGGAACTTCTTAACCCAATTTCTATTCTTTGGGTTAATCTCCTACTTTCAAATTATGTCATGATATTATTATGTTCTACATTTAATTTGTACTTTATTTATGTGTACTTATAGTGAATACACATTATAGATTTATTTTATTTAAAAAATGATCTTTTTAAGGGACTTCGTCTCAATCTTCTTTCATTGAGGCATATTTTATTTTATACACAAGTTTCTTTTATACGGTGTATAAACCCCTTTGACTTTTAATTTTATTCAGAAGGAATGTTTTTATTTGAACCCTTTTTACTAAACGAAAAAAAGAATGTTTTTTCTACGTATGCGGAGATAACAAGTTCTCCGCCGCCGTGACTATTATTTGAGTTTCGGCTTCCTCTATAAGCCATAGTTATTTTTAAATGAAAAATAAATACCAATATTTAATTTTCTTTTATTTTCGTATTGAAAATGGTTTTGAAAGTTTTTTTTATTATATCAATGTGTTGTATTGATATCTTGTGATTGAAATGTGGAAATGTTTTGTTTCCTTTATTCATGTTTTATGTTATACGATTATGTTATGGTTTATGATATGTTTAAACTTGTTCATATGAGGAATGAATTGGACTTAATAAGTGACGGGTGGAGGCCGCTATAGCTCCTCGATGCATCGGTAGGTCTCTTGAGACAAACTAGTGTCTTGGCACGAGGCCTTGACAAAATCTTATTTGTAGTCTTGGCACGAGGCCTTAGCTATGTGGTTATGATAGTCTGGCATTATGCATTCCATCATTATGGAAGTGGTTATTGATATTGTCTGTGATTATTCGACTAGTAGAATATCTATGTGAGTAAGTAAATAGCATTATTTAATTTTATTTTTTCCATATTATGTTGAAGTTCAAGTTTAAAAAGGCTTTTGTTTTAGTTATAAATTGCCTTAAATGTTAATGTTTATTTATGAAAGCTTCCGTAATATTGTTATCCTTACTGAGCATCTGAGCTCACCCCTTCCAATGTTTTAATTTTTCCAAGATGTGAAAAAGTATTTATGAATGACCTAAAGGGATAATATGAGGGTATATGAAGACAAGATGTTGTTGTAGTTTTGTATTACTTTATGATGTAATGTAAAATTTATAAATGTATCTAGTGTTTCAAGGCTACTAAACTAATCCGTCTTTCGAGACTTGATCTTTGTGATCATGCCAATATTACGCAACAATGCATCGACTCTGGGTAACTGGGGTCGGGGCGTTTCATCCATGGGGTCCCAAAATCAACCCAAGTATGCCCATGATCAGAAATATATCATCTAATAGGATTAGCACATGTGTTTGGGATATTTAATATTATTATAATATTATGTTTTACCCTTATTTACCAGATTTACCCTTTAACCATGGTAAATAAAATGATTACTGAAGCTACTATTCAAAATGTATAAAAATAAAAGGTACCTATTTAAAAAATTTGGACCTCCTAATTCCAAATATGGAATCCATTTTTTAAAATTCAAAACATATAATTGGAATAAATTAATTTAAAATTAATTTTCATTTCTCAAAACTAAAAAGTAGGTTTTTAAGAAGTAATAACTATCAAAGGATTGTCATGTGTTTATGTCCAATTTCAATGGGAAATTACTTCCAATGATAAAAATTGAATTAAATGTTAAAAACGTAATCCAAATAAAATTTTAAACCAATTAAAATTAAAATATAGGTATATAAATAAATTATATGAAAAGACAGTATTTAATTAAAATGAAGTAATTTAGGCTATTCATGAAAAATATAAATTTTATCATAAAAATACCAAAATTTTGTTTAAAGTAAATTTTGATTTACTTATTCTAAAGAAGAAATTTAGTTTTTCAAATTGAACATATAAAAGTGAAAAAAAACTATAATTAAAAAAAGGCTTCTCTATCAAAAGGCCGTAAAATGAACTTCTAAAAATATTATAGTAGTTTATGTTTAAAACTAAATTAATTTTCATTTTAAGACTCTAAAGTTTATTAGATAAATGTAAAAACATTTAACAAACATGTATAATAAAATTTTAGTTATTTCTTGTAGAGACCCGAAGCCTAACGTACATGAACATTACATTACTTTTGCGGAATACTTAACACATAACAAAAATACACACACAAGGATCGTAATAGTTTAGTGTCTTTGGAAACTCGGAACGTAATCTTCTAATCCTGGTGAAAGATCTTCAAAATCTTCCATAAAGATCTTCCTTTTTTTTTTACCTAAAACCTTTCTTTATATCCTGGGGAAAAGAAAACATAAAAGGGTGAGCTCAAATGCTCAGTAAGGGTAAACAAAAGAAATATCAATCACATAATTTTTATAAGAACATAACATTTTTGGAAATCTTAACCTGCAAAAGAGAGCATAATTTCATAACATGGGATAAATCATAGTAGTGAAAATGAAACCATTACTTAAAACATCACTCATTGTGGCATACACACATAATCATAGAGAATCATTTCTTGTTAGTCAAGACTCATTGCCAAGACTATCTTAGTGGACAAAGTCCCTTTCTGAATCGAGTAATCCTCGTTTCAGTCCTGTTTCACTGAACCGGTATAACCTACCATTCCAGCCATGTCTATCTCATGAGATATGAAATCTTTACCCAATGCATTGGAGGGAGATATAGGTCCCACCCATCTTATAATGAATCCTTTCTTATGTGTGCCACAAAATCATAAATCATACATCATTTCATAACCCATGTAATAAAAATGGGATTCTTAAACAACATGACATCATAAAACCATTCTTATAAGATAAAGGAATTCATAAACATAATTCCATCACAACATAGTCAAATCAATGTAAAAATATGTATAGAAACAGAACCCTTTATTATCTTAGATGGAAAATAATTTTGATAAAACACTTGAAATGAATTCTTGAGGAAAATATCCTTTCTTCTTCAAAATCAATTTCTTTTCACAAAACATCATGCAATTTTAAAAGAAAGAGATTTTATTGAAAATAGTCATGAAATATTTTAGAGGAATCTTCATGAAAATAAGGCTTTATAAAACAGTATAAATCTGTTCTTGCCGTATAAGTTAAAAAAAACATTCTTCGTACTTTTGTCGGAAAAGTCAAAAAGTACCTCGTACGAAAAACGAAAAAAGATTCCTTTCATATCCTTTACTAAAAACTCATAGAAGGGTAAAATTGGATTTAAACAATTTTAGGTGGATGGAAATAATATTACATATTGAGGGAACATGGATGTGGATGATAAAATACACCCCAGTAAATACTTACGAATAAACAATCTCGGATAAAAATGAGATTGTGATATTTCCCTTACCTTAGGTCCGACTTGCTTTGTAAGTGTCCGAACCTCCTCTTCTTTGAAGTGCCTCTTTGAGACCTCCTCTTAGGGCACTAGAATTGGTCTTTGAGGAAGACCAGAACCTCTAGGATGTTTCTAGGGAAGTGGAGAGGAGAAATTGGCAGGGGTTGGCCGAGCTTGAGTGCTCAAATTGGTGTGAGGAGGAGGGGGAGGAGGTGTCCTTTTATAAGGGAGGAGAGGGGCACCTTAGGAATATCTCAAAATATTATTTTATTATAATGTCAAGTTCGGTTTTAATTAACTCCAAATTGATTTATTTCGAGGATAAGGTGGGTATGGGTCGAAATCCTCTCATCCAATAGAATTTAGACAAGTTTAGGTTCCTATTTTAACCTTATCATTTAGATTTAACATTAAGTTAAATAATTTTACTTTTACCGTGTCTTCTTGTGTTCTTATACTATAAGGTTAATAAACTTACTATATCAAGCCAAACGAACCCCAAATTATTTATTATTAATACATATATCCTTATCTAAGTCATTTGGCCGAACCTTAGATTTTTAGGAATAAAATAACAATTAATAATATAATATTTGATTTAAAAACTATTTTGTGTTAATTTTGACACTATTTGATATATGATTTTTGTGAAAGTCATAACAGAATTATATGTTCGAACCAAGTTGATTAAATCAACACTAATATATCATAGTAACCTAGAAAATTAGTGAAATTTATAAAAAATCTCAAATTACATTTATTTTGGTGTTTATAACATCAATTATGTCAATATTTCATTAATAAGATAATTACTGCATCATCGTTGTGTCATAAATAAATTAAATTATTTGATGTCTAAAAATTACAAATAAAATACCATCATGTAGGAAATCTTTTTAGCTTTCTAATGAATATTTACAATTGAATTTATCTTATGTATAACCCCATATTAAAAATGATTTACTTATTAAACTTTGATTTTAACTATTTTAACCTTTCATTAAATAAATTAATAATAAATGTCCTAATCTAATCCAAGTGGGCCAAAATGGTCATATTTTATTCCTAAGTTTGTTTTTGGTCGAATTTCACTTGTCCAATAGAATTAGGACATGTGTTAGGGTAATATTGATATCATATTTACCCTTAGTTACCCTATTTACTATTAACCGTGGTAAAAAAAGTAAAAAGTTACTATTCACCAAAAAATTATTTTCATCTCATTGAACCACATTTTAGTCCTTGATATTAACCGTGTCTCTCGGATTTTCGAAATTCCATTCACAGAAACGGTAAAATTAAGTTTTATGCAAAAATTCAGTTTTTAACCTACCACTTAGTAGTTTCACTATTCATCAAAAATTGATGTTTTTCAGAACAATGCCAAAATTTCATCCCAAGCTAAATTTCATATTCCGAATTCAAAAATGAAGTCTATTTTACCAAATTCATAACATAAAAGTTGCATTAATTAATTTTATAATTAAATCCCGCTGTTAAAACAAATAGCGTGTTTTTAAGAAACAATATCTATCAAAAGATTGACACTTGTTTATGTCTAGTTTAAATGTGAAATTACATCCAATGACCAACATTGTATTAAATTGTAAAAATATATTCTAAATATACTTTAAAACCACTCAAATTAATGATTTATCACTATTAATTATTTCGATTAAAAAAGTTGTTTTTAATTATAATTTAGTAATTTTTCACTATTCATCAGAATATGAAAGGTATCCGAAAAGTACCAAAATTTCACCTTAGGCTAAATTCGATACTCCGAATCCAAGAATGAAGTTCATTTTGAAAAATAAGATTTACAGAATTTTAAAAAGTGGTTATTACTATTCATAACGGCTAGTTTTAATAATATTTTAATAGCACATCGTTGTTTAGTGAAACTCGGTATTGCGTATTACACACGCTATCGAGGAAGGTCGCGATTGCGTGTAATGCAAGGCAATACAAGGATGCGTGTTGTGCAAGCTCCTTTTAGTGTAGCGTACAACACAAGACATTAATAAAATTAAAAATAATATTTTTTTTATAAAATCTTGGGCTGTTACATTCTACCCCCCTTAAAATGAATTTCGCCCTCGAAATTCGTCGGGGTTATAAATGGTTTACTATTTGAAAGTTTCTTTAATAGAAACCCACATCGTAAAAGGGAATACCAAAACTTGGCTTTAAAAACTAAAGTATGAAATGTAACGATTACCCAAATAAACTAATCACTGGGTTTCCACATAGGTGAAAATATGGATATGGAAGAGAAATCTAACCATCATGTTCTGATGGAGAGTGGTAGAGAACATGGCTATGAAAAGGCCAGTAATCACAAATCCATAAATTTGTGACGATCTAAGGTACCATCTGATTCATCAGGTATAAGATCACTAGGACAACATTTTTGGTTTTCAAGATCATTTCCCTAAAGTTGAAAATTTGAATTAGAATAAATACTTACTTTATTTTGATACAATATCACTGTTGTTCGTGCCTTGAACAATTTCCACTTCATCTCTTAAATAAATGAAGTTGAATTTGTTATTCATGAAGTGTTAGCAGATCATGTGATAGAATGACGGGTCATTCCATCTGTCTCAAACAAAAGGTAAGCAAAAGTTATTAAATATACATAAGTCATTCTATAGTGAGATTAATCATATATAGTACCTAAAATGGACTTATACTTCATATATCATACTGCTTAATATAATAAAACTAGTTTCTACTAAACAGGGACTTCCTGTAGGCCAGTGCTAGGCGATAAAGGCCAGTCGCACTTTGGTTGTGGGTTCGATTCCTACAGCCTTGTCCGAAGCGATGGGCTGTCGCCCGTCCTGCAGGTTGTCCTTTTTCTAAAACTATATTACTATAACATCCCATCAATAATATCAAGAAAACATCTATCCTTAAACAATACTAACTTGTGTCCAACATAATCCATTCCAATCTTTAGGCTTATACATAATACTGCAGTCCACTCTCATAATATAGTAACAACGATTACCAGAGATTTAATACTGTCGTTGATCCCCTCATATCACAAGATATGTCTTGTTGGTCACATTCCAAACATTCAAAGTCCTTAATCGTGTATTCTCTTGAATACCTTAGTGAAAACATGAGTGTAGTTAAAAGTTAACACTTTCCACATACCAAAATCCTCAAAATTCTATATACTCAAACCATGATATCACTTAGTCCTTATATCAATCATGAGCTCATGAATACTATCAAACATTTAATTTTCTCCTTATCCCTTCATTATGCGCATATCATCTACATTCCAAAAATATCTGAATAACCTTTCATGGTTACTGGTACCATTCATCATACACTTTCAAAACATAAGGAAAGACAACAGTGTAACAATCCATAGATGTCTCTTTATTCCAAAATTACACATGATAAACATGTAATCATTCCACTACATTCTCAAACCATTGATCGAGCTTCAAAAATTCTTTCATCTCACATATCATTTGTAGTCTCTTCATCATCATCCACATAAATACTACCCATATGACCATACTGATTCTCTTCATGAGTCTTTCCCTTAGGGCATTTGTTTGCATAATGCCCATACATTCCACATTTAAAACACTTAACCATTTTTGATGTCGTAGCAATACCATTATCCTCATCCATGGTGTTAACCGACTCTTTTCCTTTGCACTTACTTGCTTTGTGTCCTTCTATTCCACACCCAAAGCATCTTCCAGTTCCCTTGAAACATTCTCCTTGATGCCTCTTCCCACATGATTTACATAGGGGAAATTGAACTTTCTTTCCTCTATGATCATCATGGAACTCCATCTTTCTCTTATTAGTCGAGTCAGGAAACTTACCAAATTTTACTTTATTGATCATGTTGTGAGATTGCTGATTCGGCATAATAATGCTGTTTGGACATCCAAATCCCATTTCATTTGGTTTCTCATGAAGAATATCATTCCATTGTCCATCATATCCTCCATTATTGTGAATCATCTTGTTTCCAGCCATTTTCTAAAACCCAAACAGAATAGTGTTAGATGCAAAAATCGTAATAAAGGGGGAGTAACTTAAATATCTATCATCTTTGGTTTAATCTAATATCGTTACCATAGTTCTAGAACTATATCCTATACGTATACTTATCCTTAGGGGAATCCCTAGACATACCTTAGAAATATCTCTAGGGATCTTACTAACGTTTTCGCGTCCTAGTTTCCAAAGGTTGACTAAACCTTTCCTCTGATACCAACTGTAGAGACCCGAAGCCTAACGTACATGAACATTACATTACTTTTGCGGAATACTTAACACATAACAAAAATACACACACAAGGATCGTAATAGTTTAGTGTCTTTGGAAACTCGGAACGTAATCTTCTAATCCTGGTGAAAGATCTTCAAAATCTTCCATAAAGATCTTCCTTTTTTTTACCTAAAACCTTTCTTTATATCCTGGGGAAAAGAAAACATAAAAGGGTGAGCTCAAATGCTCAGTAAGGGTAAACAAAAGAAATATCAATCACATAATTTTCATAAGAACATAACATTTTTGGAAATCTTAACCTGCAAAAGAGAGCATAATTTCATAACATGGGATAAATCATAGTAGTGAAAATGAAACCATTACTTAAAACATCACTCATTGTGGCATACACACATAATCATAGAGAATCATTTCTTGTTAGTCAAGACTCATTGCCAAGACTATCTTAGTGGACAAAGTCCCTTTCTGAATCGAGTAATCCTCGTTTCAGTCCTGTTTCACTGAACCGGTATAACCTACCATTCCAGCCATGTCTATCTCATGAGATATGAAATCTTTACCCAATGCATTGGAGGGAGATATAGGTCCCACCCATATTATAATGAATCCTTTCTTATGTGTGCCACAAAATCATAAATCATACATCATTTCATAACCCATGTAATAAAAATGGGATTCTTAAACAACATGACATCATAAAACCATTCTTATAAGATAAAGGAATTCATAAACATAATTCCATCACAACATAGTCAAATCAATGTAAAAATATGTATATAAACAGAACCCTTTATTATCTTAGATGGAAAATAATTTTGATAAAACACTTGAAATGAATTCTTGAGGAAAATATCCTTTCTTCTTCAAAATCAATTTCTTTTCACAAAACATCATGCAATTTTAAAAGAAAGAGATTTTATTGAAAATAGTCATGAAATATTTTAGAGGAATCTTCATGAAAATAAGGCTTTATAAAACAGTATAAATCTGTTCGTGCCGTATAAGTTAAAAAAAACATTCTTCGTACTTTTGTCGGAAAAGTCAAAAAGTACCTCGTACGAAAAACGAAAAAAGATTCCTTTCATATCCTTTACTAAAAACTCATAGAAGGGTAAAATTGGATTTAAACAATTTTAGGTGGATGGAAATAATATTACATATTGAGGGAACATGGATGTGGATGATAAAATACACCCCAGTAAATACTTACGAATAAACAATCTCGGATAAAAATGAGATTGTGATATTTCCCTTACCTTAGGTCCGACTTGCTTTGTAAGTGTCCGAACCTCCTCTTCTTTGAAGTGCCTCTTTGAGACCTCCTCTTAGGGCACTAGAATTGGTCTTTGAGGAAGACCAGAACCTCTAGGATGTTGCTAGGGAAGTGGAGAGGAGAAATTGGCAGGGGTTGGCCGAGCTTGAGTGCTCAAATTGGTGTGAGGAGGAGGGGGAGGAGGTGTCCTTTTATAAGGGAGGAGAGGGGCACCTTAGGAATATCTCAAAATATTATTTTATTATAATGTCAAGTTCGGTTTTAATTAACTCCAAATTGATTTATTTCGAGGATAAGGTGGGTATGGGTCGAAATCCTCTCATCCAATAGAATTTAGACAAGTTTAGGTTCCTATTTTAACCTTATCATTTAGATTTAACATTAAGTTAAATAATTTTACTTTTACCGTGTCTTCTTGTGTTCTTATACTATAAGGTTAATAAACTTACTATATCAAGCCAAACGAACCCCAAATTATTTATTATTAATACATATATCCTTATCTAAGTCATTTGGCCGAACCTTAGATTTTTAGGAATAAAATAACAATTAATAATATAATATTTGATTTAAAAACTATTTTGTGTTAATTTTGACACTATTTGATATATGATTTTTGTGAAAGTCATAACAGAATTATATGTTCGAACCAAGTTGATTAAATCAACACTAATATATCATAGTAACCTAGAAAATTAGTGAAATTTATAAAAAATCTCAAATTACATTTATTTTGGTGTTTATAACATCAATTATGTCAATATTTCATTAATAAGATAATTACTGCATCATCGTTGTGTCATAAATAAATTAAATTATTTGATGTCTAAAAATTACAAATAAAATACCATCATGTAGGAAATCTTTTTAGCTTTCTAATGAATATTTACAATTGAATTTATCTTATGTATAACCCCATATTAAAAATGATTTACTTATTAAACTTTGATTTTAACTATTTTAACCTTTCATTAAATAAATTAATAATAAATGTCCTAATCTAATCCAAGTGGGCCTAAATGGTCATATTTTATTCCTAAGTTTGTTTTTGGTCGAATTTCACTTGTCCAATAGAATTAGGACATGTGTTAGGGTAATATTGATATCATATTTACCCTTAGTTACCCTATTTACTATTAACCGTGGTAAAAAAAGTAAAAAGTTACTATTCACCAAAAAATTATTTTCATCTCATTGAACCACATTTTAGTCCTTGATATTAACCGTGTCTCTCGGATTTTCGAAATTCCATTCACAGAAACGGTAAAATTAAGTTTTATGCAAAAATTCAGTTTTTAACCTACCACTTAGTAGTTTCACTATTCATCAAAAATTGATGTTTTTCAGAACAATGCCAAAATTTCATCCCAAGCTAAATTTCATATTCCGAATTCAAAAATGAAGTCTATTTTACCAAATTCATAACATAAAAGTTGCATTAATTAATTTTATAATTAAATCCCGCTGTTAAAACAAATAGCGTGTTTTTAAGAAACAATATCTATCAAAAGATTGACACTTGTTTATGTCTAGTTTAAATGTGAAATTACATCCAATGACCAACATTGTATTAAATTGTAAAAATATATTCTAAATATACTTTAAAACCACTCAAATTAATGATTTATCACTATTAATTATTTCGATTAAAAAAGTTGTTTTTAATTATAATTTAGTAATTTTTCACTATTCATCAGAATATGAAAGTTATCCGAAAAGTACCAAAATTTCACCTTAGGCTAAATTCGATACTCCGAATCCAAGAATGAAGTTCATTTTGAAAAATAAGATTTACAGAATTTTAAAAAGTGGTTATTACTATTCATAACGGCTAGTTTTAATAATATTTTAATAGCACATCGTTGTTTAGTGAAACTCGGTATTGCGTATTACACACGCTATCGAGGAAGGTCGCGATTGCGTGTAATGCAAGGCAATACAAGGATGCGTGTTGTGCAAGCTCCTTTTAGTGTAGCGTACAACACAAGACATTAATAAAATTAAAAATAATATTTTTTTTATAAAATCTCGGGCTGTTACATTTCTGTTCATTCCTGTCATTACAATGGCTAGGAGTTAGCTACTATTTAAAATTACTATATTATTATTATATATTTTTGGTATAATTCACTATTGTGTGCAA